>OX451392.1:7714206-7735459 GCA_949629135.1 Eremobia ochroleuca
AAACTAAAGCAGCACATAATTAACCTTTACAATTTTTTAATGACTTATTTTCTCTCTGAAATAGGTCAAATTAAATTAAAAATCAATTGGGGTGTCTGAGGTTTTGCGCATTTAACGTTACACGTTGTATTATAAATTAAAAGTCGCTTTCCGTGTCTGTCTGTCTAACCGCGCTGTTCTTCTACTACTACTGCTTTACTGAATTTGATGCAGTTGTCACAATCATTTAGAGTTATTCTAGGGGTATATACAGGCTGGCAGGGACATGAATTCAGCACATTATTCTAGATCGGTCTCCGAGGATATTAAAAAAAAATGCTGTTTCATAGAAAAAGTGCAATACCCACGCGGTCAGAATGTATGGAACCGCTATCTTTTTTTTTAATAACCGAAGAAAAATTACAACGCATGGGGCTCTAGAATCATGTGCTGAATTCATGATCAGATTCATATTAAACTTAAGATTATATTTTGTCAAGTAGTAAAAACCGTGTGAAGCAGGGAGCGGGTGGCTAGATATTCCATAAAATAAAAATACTACCTAATAAACATAATATAAAAGCTTCCGCACTTGTAGGTACACCTACATCACAAAACATTGACACCGTTAACAATTAGATTTCCAAGCACATAATATGTGAATCAACTTAGAAAGGACATTGCCATTGAAACAGGGCTCAACTCCACGCATTTTACACTGAAGAGTCGCTTAGCATTGTAAATAGATCCTATACAGTGTGTCCGGACATGGACTAGCGATATTCTAAATACTTAAATATAAGCTATTTTAAAGTACTATTACAACTATAGGCTTGGGTCCAATACACTTCCCCGCTATGTGGCAGCCATTTTGTTTTTTTGTTGAAATATGCTCTATGCGAGTACAAAAAAAATCATATATCTCAAAGTTTTAGTCATACTGAGATAAAAATCAGGCTTATTCGGAAGGCAATAATATTGTCTACCGTCTGCATTACAAAGCAATGTGTTCACAATTCCATAACTTTTGAAAAAAAATGTGAAAGTCGAAAAAAAAATCAAAAAATTATGCAATTCAAACCAATAATGGTTAATTACTACAAAAACAACCCCGAGAACTTTTTTATTTTTTATACTAGATCGACAGTTTTTGAGCTACGCTACAATGCAACATAAAATTCACAACTGTATGTTTAATACTTTAAGAGTTATTGTTGTTTGAACATAGCGTATGCGCAAGCACAAAACGTCTTTGTTAACCGCCAGAGTGTCATTTATGGCATTCACTGTATTCCATCTGAGAGCAGGCGACAAATACTGTTCGTTACTACCGTGAGTAAGCGAGATAGAACGTATTAGTCCACTACCTGAAACAAAATCAGTTTTAAGGACAAATTATTAGTTGGGTTAGTTTAGTTGTCCCTCGCCCTGCGTTGTGATCGCTATCGCTACTTTCACTTACCGTCCGTGCTGTTTACGTGCTGCGTTAGTGTTTTGTATTTAAAAGTGTGATAAAGTATGGCACAGCGTCAATATTCATCGCAACATATTGCTGACATACACTTTGTGTATGGCTTTTGCAATGGAAGTGCAAATTTGGCTGTACAAGAATATCGACGAAGGTACCCTAACAGGCCTACACCGAGTCGCCAAACTTTTATCGACGTGCATTCAAGATTAGCGGAAAGAGGTATTCAAAGAGCTGTTAATGAACGCAATCGCTTGGTATCGCCCGAAGATGAAGAAGAAGTGCTTAGACTAATAACCAATGATCCTAGACTAAGCGTTAGACGGATTTCAGTGCAACTTCGAATGTCTAAGTGGCATGTATGGAGAATTTTGAAAAGAGAAGGGTTACACCCTTATCATTTTCGACGGGTTCAAGACGTGATCGAACCAGATTTTGCTGCGAGATCTGTGTTTTGTTCATGGATAAATAGAAATTTGAGACAGAACCGTAATTTTTTACAAAGAATACTGTGGACTGATGAAGCCAAATTTACAAGAGCTGGGATTACAAACCACAGAAACGACCATCTCTGGTGCTCCGCAAATCCAAGGGCGGTGCGCCCAAGCTCATTTCAACATGAATTCTCAGTAAATGTGTGGGAATAATCAACGATAGGCTGATAGGGCCATTGGAATTGCCACCTACATTAAACGGCGCTAGATTTTTAGAATTCTTACAGACACAGTTTGCGGACAGCCTCATGGACCTACCTCTATCATACCGTCGGCGTATGTGGTTCCAGCTCGATGGTGCACCCGCGCATTTTTCTCGAGCAGTGAGAGAATATTTAAATAATAATCTACAGCCGTGGATCGGTCGTGGTGGTGTAGTAGCGTGGCCGCCTCGCTCACCCGATTTGACACCCTTGGATTATTTTTTGTGGGGTCATATGAAACAAAAAGTATACGCTACAGTTCCAAATACCAGGGAAGAACTCGTCGCAAAAATTATGGCAGCCGCCGAAGAAATTAGATCCGATTTGGATTTAATTAGGCGCTCATCAACCCAGGTGGCACAGAGAGCCGTAGTGTGTCTACAAGCTGGAGGTGGCCACTTTGAGCAACTGCTTTAGATATTTTAATCTTCATTTAATATTGGAAAAAACATTAAATAAAATTCAATATGAATGTTATGTTTTTTTAATGATTTCCTGTTTAGGGTTTCGACAAAGGCCTTTTGTGCTTGCGCATAAGCTATGTTCATACAACAATAACTCTTAAAGTATTAGACATACAGTTGTGAATTTTATGTTGTATTGTAGCTTAGCTCAAAAACTGTCGATCTAGTATAAAAAATAAAAAAGCTCTCGGGGTTGTTTTTGTAGTAATTAACAATTATTGGTTGAATTGCATAATTTTTTGTTTTTTTTTTCGACTTTCACATTTTTTTTCAAAAGTTATGGAATTGTGAACATATTGCTTTGTAGTGCAGACGGTAGACAATATTATTGCCTTTCGAATAAGCCTATTTTTATCTCAGTATGACTAAAACTTTGAGATATATGATTTTTTTTGTACTCGCATAGAGCATACTTCAACAAAAAAAACAAAATGGCTGCCACATAGCGGGGAAGTATATTGGACCTAAGCCTATAGTGTAATTGTACTTTAAAATAGCTTATATTTAAGTATTTAGAATATCGCTAGTCCATGTCCGGACACACTGTATACAAGTCAAGTACTTACTGAGCATTCTAAAGTTGAGTCCCAGAGTAAGTGCTGGGTCAAGTTCAGAACGTTGTGAAGCCAAATTCATGCGTCTATTAACTAAACGGATCCCTGTGACATGCATACGGACGTGGTAATATTAGTTGGCAGCTCATTTATTACAAGACTATGAGAGTGAGGGAAGAGGGAGTGCACCTGTGTCTGCGCGCACACTTGTGCACTATAATATCTCCCGCGCCGAAGGCTAGTCTCCGTTGAGATTGGCCGCCGTGGCCGAAATATGGTCTGGAGGACTTTTATTACAAGACATCTTGAAATATGGATTCAAATCTGTCCAATTCATTTGAATGATGTTTAAGTGTTTGGATGACTGGGATAATCCCTTAACTGTTAAATGCTATGGGATTTTTAGTTTTTCCCTAACCTACAGAGTGCGAAGAATAAGGACAAATATTTAGAGTTGATGGCCTTTATTGGATTAGATTGACCTTTAAGGGAGAGGCACAAAAGAAGAAGGGGGCATATTTAATTGATGCTCTAAAAAAACTTGTTGGTCTTCTAATGATGATCGCCTTTTTGTGATCCTCTAAAAACTTTTGGCCTTCAATGATGATCGCTTTCTTTTAATAAATGGTCCTCTCAGGAAAACAAAACGTGAATTATTTAGGGTTCGATTAAATATATGCCAAGAAGAAGAGTTAAGTCATTACACATACCACAAGGCACATGCCACATACACAAATCATTAACAATGAAAGTCCTTCACAGAAGCTAGACTAGTTTGAAATAAAACGTAGAGATCCAAGTATGAAAAATAAAACTACGAGCAAATGCGTCACATGTTATCGGTCGACTTAATAGAAGCCAGTTAGAGTAATTATATTTTTATTGGATGAAGGCACAGCCATTTCTAATGCTTTATTTACGAGTACAACCAACAACGATAATAATACTTAATTAAACACGTTTATTTGATATCGCCTGTGTTTTTATTATGACTGCAAGTTAGGATCCATAGTTATGAGACAACCTGTACTATTAATAAAGCTGATGGGTTTGTTTGTTAGTTTGAACGCGCTAATCCCTGGAACTAACAACGGATTTCAAAAAATATTTTTGCATTTGATAGCCCAATTCTTGAGGAAGGCTATAGGCTATTTAATATCACGCTATGACCCTTAGGAGCTGAGCAAAAAGAAAGTGGGTCGGGGAACAAGAAATTTCACGCGTACGTAGTCGCGGATAGCAGCTAGTTAAGAATAAAAACAAACAGTTTTAGCTGATCCAAACAGCTGGTTGACACTTCCCGTGACCCAAGGGCTGGCTTACCTTGGCCAGAGGCTAAGTACTGCCATACAACGTAGCAATGCCGCCAGTCTCTTGGGTACATTACCAGACGACAGCCATGAGGAGGAATTTTTCGACGCTTTTTTTTAGTTTGTTAGTTTATTTAGTATTAGAAGTTTATCCAGTCAGTATATATATTTTACTTGTTTTAATTTCATGTCTTATTTATTTAAAGGAGAACCAACAGCTATAACAGAAGGATAACAATTGTATATGATACATAAAGCCAATTACAGGTTCTCACGGGTAAAAACAGAAAATGTAGTAGAAATCTTAGGATCAACAAGCACGATAGAAAAGGTATATAAAAGCACTATTCACTTTTAAAAAAGTCATCGTTCAGCCGAGTTCATGCAGAATACGTTTTTATGGTTAGGTTTTTTGTTTCTCGCGTCATCAAAATCCTATCAAAACTGGTGTAACGGAAGTTCATTTTCAGCACTTCTATTGCAAAAGCACACACACTAAAAACCAATTTCGCTCTAAATTGATTTACTAATGGATGTTGTATTTGTTTAAGTAACGAAAAAAAACTAGTATTAACCCGGCGGTACTCGCTAGGTGTTTACATGCACGAATACTCGCTACCGGGTAAAAAATACCACATGATTTAAATGACATTATCTTGGAAAATAAGTTAGCTTTACAGACTTTAATGGCGTATTTAGTTTATCAATACTAATGTCTAATAAATAAAAGAAAATTGAAAGTTTGAATTATTATTTATTTCAAATTATAGCTTATCTTAAAAAAGAACGCAAAATTAAAAACAAAAATTCTTCATAGTCTTAGAAAAATCAACAAAAAAATTTTTTTCTTAGGTATCACGTAAAATTGAGATCAAAAATTATAAATCGACAGTGCTAGTGTAGTTGTACTCTGTGGTATTTTTTACCCAGTAGCGAGTGCCGCCGGGTTAAATTCATCAATAATATAACAGCCGTGCGATTCTGTAACCATCTCACCGTGAAAACTTGGGTGAAGTGAGCGTGGAGTGAGCTGTCATTAGGGATTAACACTATTGACACTGCTCACTTCAAGCTCACTTCTTTTACAGAATCGGCCGGCAGGTCTTTACCCTGTGTGGGACAGTAATACTGTCCTGGCTGGTATTATTTATTTATTTATATATACTTTATTGTACACCACAAAAATACATCAAACACTACAAAATATACAATGGACGGCCTTATGGGTATTACTGTCCCACAGCAAGGCAAAAGCCTCTTCTCATACAGAGAAGATATACATGCACAAGCATTGATCACCACCATAGAAATACAACATTAGTTTTATTATATGCTAAACCCGAAACACGTGTCTAGTATTTTTATGTAAAGAATCTATGTACAAAATTTCAAAACTGTATCATGAAAAATCACAAAGTTATAAGCTTGTTATGTTACCTGCTTGTCCGTACAAAAAGATGATTACTACTTACCACGCGCCGCCGGCCTGATTGCGGATATGTACTTAGTGTCGCTCGGTGTCCAACTTGTAACCTTTTTTAATTTTGAGACTTATGTTAGCTATAAGTTCAGGTTTCCTCACTATGTTTTTCCTTCACTGATTTCAGTAATATCTAAGATAAACTCAGATCGTACATATTATGATGACAAAGTCACATTGGTATACCAAAGAAAGATCTGTGATCAATACCAACATGTCCCTGAAAACTGAAAGAGCGAGCTTTAAAAGTCAGCCGTTACAGACAATCTATTTATCAATGCAAAAGATAAGTGGCGTGTATGCGTTTGTCACAGACTCACAGCTGTTCCATTCATCATGTTTTACATAATAAAAGGAAAATAAAAATATCAATGTTGGGTACTTGCTTGCGATGTTCTTTCTCAACTCACTTCCGTGACTGCGTTTGTAAACTTTTTATTTATGGATGGCGTCCCGAAAAACTCGACTAGGCAATTTAATTTAACTTTTTGGATAATGGCGTCAATTTTAATACCTTGGGTTTGGGTGTGGGATTAAGGGATTTAAGTTTTATTATGGTTTTTTTAATTAAAACTTTTTCATCCAATTTTGATGTTCTTGTCATCTACTGCAGTCTAGCTAAATCCGATTCGGTCCTAAGATCCAGGATATGATCCGAAATGTACCGAATGAGTGCTTTCTGCAAGGCTATAATAATGTTGATTAAGTACAGTCTTAAAGTTGTTGGCCCTAATTCGGTAATGAGCGTAGGAATTAGGCAACATCTATGCTCGTTTATACGTACATACACTAACAGCCGACCCATGTAAACATGGGTGCTAAAGCGGAGGAAGTTTATGAGCTGTTGAGATAAGTTGACGAGTGATCTGTAGTACACTTTGAAATTCCTTTCTTCAGATCACAGGCATGGTGGCTATTTCATGTTTTCTCATCTTAATTTATGGTTGCAGCAACAACTTACCGACCATTCCCGAGTTGGTTCTTTTTGTGTAAGAGAATGTCTAAAAATAGTTATGGCGCACTTCCGTACGATGGTTTACTTGCCCAATTCATAAACAATGGCGCGATTAACCCAGATATATCTGTATCCCGCGGAAAACATTAGGTTCCTCTATTTCAACAGCCAATAATTAAGTGGCACACTATATTATAGTAACGAGTGATATTTATAGTCACCCGCCCAAGAGTCCATTTGCCGCCCACCGGGCCGCTAGGGTGTCGACCCGCGCTTTGCACACTGGGCTTGTTACATTTTACTGTGGAAAAAAGTAAAATATAACCATTCCTTTTTATTCCTCCTTTTATTTGCATAATTTACATTTCGTCTCTCTGTTGTCATGTTTTTTGTTACATCATCAACAAAGTAAGAAAAAAAAGTGTGATTTTTAAAATGGATGTTGATTGGAATTTTATGACGACCTTCTTTTAATTAATAGTATATGTTAAAGTCATATTGAATATTGCTTAGGCAGGTACAGATTATTAAGATGTGGTTCTTAATTGTAAAAATAAATATAGCTACCTAGATTAAAAATATGAAACATACAAAAAATTGCTGCGCTAGAATTTACATTGTAGTTAACAGCTTAAAAAAACAAGCCCACTATCTTAGCAATTTATCTTTTGATAAATATTGTTCATACACAATATTTTTGCTGTGAACTGAATATTCAGTCATAAATATTATTTTGTTCAGATAGCGCATGTTTCGCACCACTAATGACCCAAAGCGTTTACGTAGTGATGTGACGAATTTTTAGCAGCAGTTTGTAGCATTATTCAGTCGTAACGTAGACGCCAGCCGTAGCTTTTTAATTGTGAGTTAGCAATATTGTGATTTGTGAAACTGTGGAGTGATTTTTTGGATTTGTCAAATAAATCGGTCTCGAAAAAATAGTTTTCATATTTCAGCCTTCGTTTCTTTCACACATAAATATTAAACCGTGAGTATAGTAAATATTTTTCCTGAAAATAGGTAATGTGAGTCATAGCATAACAGACAGGGCTAATCGATTGTATCTCAAAGTATAAAATAAGGATAAAAGTTGTGTCGTCTCGCTACCCGGTCTCACCGCGGCAGGCAGTCAGTCGCTGTCAACTTCAGGCTAAGTTGCCATTAAGTTTTATATTTTCTTTTTTGAACACACGCCGCAACCCAGACTTCCACTGAGCCGTTTACTGAGTTACAAAAGACGAGCTTGTTTAAACAATAACGGCATTTACGTACAACTATCATGTATAAAAAAACCAGTTAGTTTTAATTAGGTACCAGAAAGCTATTTGAGTGCACAATGAAAAAAACTTTGTTTATACTTTTCTTCAGTTTCAAACTCGTTGTAAAGTTCATTTCATTATATTTTATTACGATTAAAGCTAACTTAACTAGTAGCTTGGCTATAAATACGACCCCATGACTACTCCTGGAGAGGTAACGGCAACTAAGGGATTAGTATATTAGATGAATAGGCAGCAATGGGTGGCAACATTCCCTTTTGAGTACCTAACGACACAGGCATTGTGATCGTCAATTCATTGAAATGTCCCTTGTCATGTACCTTAAAGTAGTTTAGATTTTAAATATGAATTTTCAGAATAAAACTTAACGAGATTATTTTTGTCTGTTTATTTATTTTATTCTTCTCTGGAAGCTTACAGCTCGTGCATGTGTCACAGTGTTCTTAAACAATATGAAATTGAATGCCATTTACAAGTTTCCACTAATATACACTAAAAATAGAAACGAGGTAAAAAGGTCGGTATAAAATACCTATAACATGCAATGTATTCAATCTGACGAGGCTGGTGTGAGTCTTATTACTACCTAATTGATTTTGGTATCAATATACGTAATACATTGAATACAGGATTTTCTAAAGATATTCTCCAAAATAGGACCAATACTACTACAACTATTAAAATCAATTGGACGATATTGTATCAGATTCTTATTAAGTTTCCATAATGTTATTGGCAAGCGACTCAATCTCTGGTATGGGAAAAGGATTCGAGCCGCATTACTCAGAACTGTAAAATATTTGAGGGTGCTTCGGTACTCTTACTTAGTCCTATAGTTAACCACGAGGCTCGGCGTATTTTACTTCCGGCGCGGCGTTCTTTTATGTGATAGGATTGTGGCGAATATGAAATTCGAATGCCTCAGTTGTACATACCCTCGGGAATTATGCAATGTCAATATTCCGGAATCGTTTGAGAGTTGTTCACTTCACTGAGCCCGGGTCACGATCACGAAGACATTCCGTACGGAGACTCTCCTTCCAATTTATTGAATCTCAACTTTTGCGACTCTCAGTTTTGAGCTTTTCCTGTTAACCTTTCCTTATCGTGAGTTCGTGACATTCTATTTAAGATAAGATTCTGAGGATTCTTCCTTAATTTAACCAATTCGAGTTTGTGTATTTGACTGAAAGATGGAAATTGAATTTCAGTAAGTAAAGTTGCTCTACATTACTCAATCTAAAATTTACATTCCACAATGTGAATTTAGGTGCTAGGTTTCACAAAGACACGATCATTGTGGATCCTGTCGGGCACAGCAAAGTAGGAGAGAGGTCATTCATCAAGACAATTTATTGATGTTCTGAAACTGAACACGCACGTAAACTATCATGTTTCATTATTAGACATTACATGATGTCTATCGCATACTTAATACGGGATAATAATATGATACGAGTTTTCTAACCAATTTGTAGCAATTACTCTTGCAGTTGCACGCATGATTTCATTGCTTTTCATCGCGCATTTTTTTATTCGTCAGTTCTTAGATGGTATCATTTTCTAAGAATCACCAAAGTAATATGAAGGAATAAGACTTTTTTTACTTCGAAAAATATCTTAGTAAATAATCTTTTTAGGTGCCTTAAACAGCCAAACTTTCCACATCGAATTATTTCAATGTTCATTTTTCTCTCCCTATGGCGCAAAAACGATAATAATGAGTATAGGGAGCGTACCCCAATCTCAGTAAGAATGTCCCGGGATTTAATTTATTTAATCGTTCACTGAATTTATCGTCCCATGTCCTACACATCTTTTATATACTTAGTATTTTTTATTTATCACTTCGAATAAACCGAGTTTAGTTAAATCGATAATTGGTTATGCAAACTTGTGTTGAGTGAAGCAGTATATTTATGTTTTTCTACGATTCAATTTGGCCTGCAATAACATATGTAGTTAGGTACATATACATACTCGTACTAAGCGTTACAAAATCCCAGAATACACTCCAGAGCAATGAATTAGGGTCACATAAAGATACCTGAATGTTTCGGAAACTAAGAATGCTAGCTTAATGAAATAAATTGTTTTTAATAGACAATTAAATGTTCATTGTCTATTAAACACGATTTTTCTTAGTTTCCGAGACTTCAGGTATCTTTATGTCACACTAATTCATTTCTCTCAAGTGTATTTTACATTGTAACTCGAAACATTTACGTCGTTATTAATCATCACAGTTTCAGAAGTTGTTTATGTTAGTAACAACCTAACAACAATTGCTTCATGAACGCGAAAGTTTTCAACATGTGTCTATTTTTAGGACCTCGGCACACGTGCTCACCCTCTGTGGAACATTAAAATGGGTCTTTTGTCGGATATTCTCAACGGAACAGCTGTCGAGTTATTTCCGACATGAGGGGAGTTATCTTATTTTCAAGATGAATTTAGTTGGATGTTGTTGATAACATTGAATAAATCAAGATAAATAATGAATGTTGAATAACTTGTGTTGTAAATAATTCAGTGTCGTTTGGGTATCTTAGTAAACGTTCCATCCACGGAGGAAAGAAAGTTTACTCCGTGGTTCCATCTAATGAATTGTACCTAAGTCGAAGATGGCATGCTGTAATTGATTGTTGTCGTTATGTAGGAGTTAATTCAGGAACGTCGTTGTTTTTAAGTTTGATTGTGTCCTCCTAACATAGATTTAATTATAAGTACTTTTAACTTGATTACGTTTTGTGATCCCAGTTTTGGTTCATTCCATAAATACTTAACAGAACGATTGTGAATAATATATTATTTAAAATAGCTGCTTATAATACGAACAGACACAGAGGGGACTCACGAGGAGCCAATATGAATTGCTTGGGTTCGTGTAAGGGCCGCTATGAATTTAATCTGGCAGAGACAAGCGCCCCGCCTTACTACCCACCGCAATTACCTTACAACCCCGATTTCACCGATGAACATGTTGAATATGACACAGCGGTTCTTGATCCTGCTAACTTGTGGAGCACCTACTATGGCGAGTTCTACGCTGGAAATACTTTCGAAAACTATGACGAGTGGGGGCGAGCCCGCCGCTCCTTGTACGAAGGCGTCAACTGTATGCCGGTGAGTGCACCAGCTTGTGTGCAACGCGTCGCACGCTGCCTATTACTATTGCGCCTGATTGCCGTGTGTTATGTGTGAACGTAAACAAAATGCTGTATACTTCAACATTATATTTTAAAATTAACAGAAAACGCGTTTGTTGTTGACGTAAAAGAGAATGGGTTTGCTTACACAATGAAACCTTAATTTTTTTTCTTAAATCTAATAAAACTCGGATCAAAGCGAGAAGGGTGTTCAGAATGCATCAGGCGCATGTACCGCGATCTATTTCCGGGCGCGGGCGTCGGCCCTATTCGTGTAAGCCTCGTTCATTTTGAACTAAAACATGCGCGAGCTCGGCCGCGGGGGCTCACTCGTGGCTGCCACCATCGCGGCATTGCACAATCGGACCGTAGTCGAGGAAAAGCCTCGGCCGATCAAATCGCGATCGACCTCCGCGGAGATAAGAAATGTTGCGCGTTCTATAAGAGAAGAAAATTTTGGTGAAACTCGCTCTCGGAGAGCGTCCGGCTGCAGCGAACGTCCTGTGTCCACCGCGTCTGAAGCCTCTGAACGTGACTCCGCTTCCGTGCAGTCCAGTGAGGAGCCGCCCCCACAGGAGAGTACGTAACACGCGATCTGCGGACGAGTCACTGACGTAGCATATTACTGGAACTTAGCCAAACTTTAAAATAGAGACACGCAGTGTAGGTGACTCGTGCCGAGAGCTTGTCGCGCAGTGTCGCATTAGCGGAGCCTCATGTCCGACTGCGAATATCTGACGGAGCCCTTCGATGAGGAGCAGGAGCGCGCGGCGGCCGGCTTCGTGCACCCCGCCGTGCGCTCCTACATGTACTCCCCGATGGGTGAGTTGCCGTCGCTCATGAGGCTCCAGCGCGTTTTACTTACTTTTCATCGCTTATCTCGTGACAGGCGGTGATTCGGACAGCCCTGATGAGGCAACAGTGAAATGCACGACGTGGCCAGACGGCGCTGTAGCCGCGGCTCGAACTGGCTCATCTGACACAGAATCCAGCTCCTCCAGCGGCGATGATTCTGATGAACAAGAGTACGAACCTCGAGGTTGTGATGCAGAATACCGCACACTGACGCCTAGCAGGCGTTTGGATAATTCCACTCGACGCGATGATGATTTTATGTGGATGCCTACCGGAAATATGGTCGACGAAGGTGACGATCATGTCTCAGAATCGAGAGGGGATGATTATTCGGCAGCGAGTTTGGAAAGACGACGTCGTGCGCCGGGCGACCGTCAAGATCGCGACCGCAAAACAAGGTCGTCGTTGACATCTAAACCGCCACAACACCCGGCAAGCGTGCGCGCGTCTCCTCGACCGCGACGTTCTCGGAATGAAGACACACCTCCAGACCTACAGAGGCGATGGAACTCCTACGAGCAGTTCCGATGGCCGGAGGGTGGATGGTGGCCTCCCATGTGTTGGTGTCACGGACCTCCGGTGCCGCCGCCGTGCTTCATGCACGACAGAGCTTGGCCGTCCAACCCCTCGCTTCCGCCCATGCCCACACGAAGTTACAATAAGGTACGAGAACTGAGAGTAGACAAAAATTTAATTCGAACAATTGGAGAATTGAGCTAGGAAATTACTTAAAGCGTTAATAAACACGTTCCGCTCTTATACTATTCACTACGCCTACTACTCGCCAGCTTGTGTCAATAAACCGAGGGTTTCGAAGAAAGGAATGTAAGAAATAGGTGCAGCAAGCGCTCTCGTTCTAATTTAGTTCTATTGATATACACGTGTAAAAATGTACTTACATAAATAATTGTTGTGAATGTGAATTTAACACGGGGTTACGATTTCTTAACACTCTTACCCCGGGAGAATTTTATATTTTTTTAACAGTTACACTAACTTGTGTTAAAGGAAAATGAAATTATAAAGCTTAGCTGTAAATGAATATTGTTTTTGCACGGCAGACTCGGTGTTTTTTAGAGCCTAGTATAACAGTGACTTTATTAGTGTGAAAAACATTACAGAACGATGCGGAAGATCGCGTTCGTCGGCTCGAGGCTGACAAGGAGAGCTTGCATCTTCAGGTGCAAGTGTTGTCGGAACAAATCTCCGCGCAGACTGAGAAGATGACGGACTTGGAACGCGCCTTGCAGGATGCAAGGCAAAGGCTTGACGATGCTGAACAAAGGCTGCAGAAGGTAAAATCATCACATTATTTCAGCTCTAGCATACAAAAAATTCGGGCCGAATTTTCAATCCAAAATCCAGGGCATGTTGAAAATACTAGGTTAACAACAAAATAACGTTACGTTGGAATTGGGCTTGTACTCGGCTTCGGGCTGGATTCCACTTAAAAACGCGTGAAAATTTAACTGGGACAAGATTTAACACCGGTACATTTCTTGTTTTGCATGTCGTACAAAAAATAGATGCTGATGTTTTATTGTTCGCGTTTACTTCAGAAATAAAATTTTCTTTTTTGTCCCGGATGTTTGTAAAACCAAGTAATCCAAAAGTCCGTATATTGTAGGTACTATTTAAGTTATAAACCAGACGCTATGAAGGTCGCGTTAGTTCTAACAGACTTGCGTGTTTAACAACTTCGCTGCGCGCTTGTCTTGCTACTTCACAAGTTTCGCGTTTGTCGCCCGTTATTTACTGTGAAACTTAACAATCTCATTTACTTCCTAAACATTACATAAAAGGCCTACAATAAATTGATTAATATGAGTTACTGAAGTGTTTGAGTGTACCGTATCCAGTTTGTTAGGGAACAGTGAGAGATTGTTAGCTCGTTTGGTTTTGCAGTTGAATTAATAAATATGATAGCAAGACGGTAAACTGTTTAACATTCAGCACGGCCTAGTTCCCGGTGGAACGGGGCTATTGAATAATCATGATCGGTGTGGGCCGCACAATTTCTAGCGCGCGCCTCAGGCGGTGCCTGATCTCTTTATCGTATTCAGCTCGGCGTGCCCGTCACACAATCACTTGGAACTACAGATTAAGTAATAAGTCGTACCATAGGCCCCGAAACTGGATACATGGGCTCAGCGATAACTTTCCCTTTCGAGTAGAGATAGGTTGCGTGTTGCCACTAGTTACTGCTATCATGATTTTGTCGAATAGGGGTTAGTTGGCTTCCATGTACCTATTTTCGACGGGCATTGTTAGTAGAGTTGTAATCCTGGGATTACCTCTGTTTTACCAAAGACTAGCTCTACCCGAACCCGGTCGTATTCAATTGGGTTAATTAATGAAATCCTTTTCATTGTTTCATCTCAGTCATAACAAACGAATTCTGACTACGCTTTTTAACGAACCAAAAGTAATATTTTGAATAACTCGTGTTCATTTAAAGATATTATACACACTATATAAAGTTTTAAAACCGCATTTCTATGTAACATCTAAGTACCTAAATGTTTTCAACTGAATGTTTGATTGTACGTTATACTACAAACTTTAGGAGACGTGTGGTTTATTATGCGAATTATATGACCGAATCACTATCGTTGCGTGTCTTGTTGATGCAAATTATACGAATTGCGTTGTCAAGTCGCCTGAGCGTGCGAGAATGTTGTTCGTTCTCACACAGACTCACACCGAGCTATGACAAGAGATTTATGTCTCCTGCCATCTTGCTTTATTGTAGTGATCATACACGTTATGAAATTATGTAAAAGTAGGAACAGCCTAAACTCCAGACTGGAAAGGTCGATGGGGTTCGCAATGCCACCTTAGCTCTGTCATCTTACATATTATAGAGTCGCTTTTCTTGTCTGTGTGACGGCGTTGCTCTTCTAAACTCGGCAACGGATTTAGATATGGTTTAACCACCATTTAGAGAATTTATTTCGGAAGGTTTATGTGTATAATACTTACATTCATTTTGAATTTACTTATAATTGAGAAATCTCGATGTTTTGTCAAGCCCATAGGTCAAGTCGTAACTAAAATCCGTGCGAAGCAGGACGCCAGCTTTGTTATAAAAAGTTAAAACACGACAGCTTTTGTTTGATCTTTAATTATTTCCACGAAATAATCAGAGACTCGTAAAAAAAAGCTTCTAATTTCTTTCATTCCCATGATTAACACCAAAAAAATTAAATGGAATTCTATCGTATAGTGAAGCTAAAAGAAACGATGCGTCACATCCAGGCCTGGAGCTCGATAAAATAGTCGCTTCACAGAAAATAATGATTGCTTCACCTCCACACATGGCCACCAGCGAGTGCCAACGGATCAATCAACGTGATAGATTAGGAACAGTTAAACTCACAAGTAGTTTGTAAAATTGTACGAAATGTGAATGCTATGGTTTAAATGCAATTTGCGCAAAAAACACGCGATTTTCGTTTTTAGAGAGTAACGAACGAATCGTGATTTGCGAGAACTTGTTGCCGAAACAAAGGACCATGCCCATATTAGTATGGAGCTGAAAGTCAGCAATACCATGCAATGCCCAAATTGCAGCTCTATGTCATATGATAACTTTTTAACAGTATTTATATGATATCTAGATTTAATGTCATATAAAGCACCGGTTCAAAAGATATTGGACATTAAACATGATAACTTCCTACTGGTTTTTTATACATTTTATCGTTTACAGACAGCATTGCTATTACTTTTTCACTAGGAACTTCATGATCATCACATAAGCTAAGCCAGATCAGTGTTCTTTTATATACTTATATGTATGTTATCAGATAAACATGTCAGCTATTGGGAATTATCTAGTCTGTCTCCATTGTATAGTGTCAATATGTATGTGAAAACCACGGAATAGAAAAAAACACTGGAAGTGCCCTTAGAATTCCTTAATACGGGCACCAGTGTCGCCAAACTCACACATTTGCAAATTAAAATTTACATTGCAAAACATAGAAAACGATGATATAATTGGCTACAAATTATAAATGCAACTTTGGCGAAAAGTTTATTTATTGTTGTTCAAAATTAGATCTTATTACAACTGTTGAATGTTGTTTTTATTTTACATGACAAAATCAATGACAACGATTTTTCCATCTAACAATCAAATTCGAGCAATCAACAACGAGTTCAGCTACTTAACGCTAGAGAGTGCTGTAGAGCAATCAACAACGAGTTCAGCTACTTAACTCTAGATGGTGCTGTAACCAAATTACCCTATTTAGCACGCTAATCTCATTGAAATAGATGTCATATTCGTATGCACCTGTTATCTATTTTTCTACTCAGCTAGGTATGAGGATAAGATATCGATAATTTACTGTCGATGTTTGTACAATATAATAATTAAAATATTTTATCTTATGTACTGTAATACAGGTTTATGCTAGTACAGGTATCTAACGTTATTATACCTTCATAAATAATTTCTAAGACTATGTAATAATTTTACCAATTTTAATACCTACTGAAAAAAACATTTATTTAATGGACCAAAGTCCGATTAGTACAAAAGGTAAAATGGTTAAATGAAACGATAAGTAGTAAATTAAAAATATTTATTGTCCTTGAAATAAAACATATTTGTTTAATAATTGTCGTTTTGACTGTTTTATATTTAGTTTTAACAAGTGATGCATATATATTGACATATTTTTCCGCGATGGCTTTCATTAAATCTGTAATGTGATTCGATGTAGGAAATTCTCCTAACTGATGATAAATATTTTTTCGAATATGGTCGTCCCAATAAATTGGCGCATTATTTTAGACGTGAGAAGGTCTTTTTTAAATATGTGACAGTCTTTTATTTATTTAAGTACAGTAAAGTTAGTTTAAAAACACACATTTTATCATTTTATCGATACCGAGCTATTTGAATGTGTCCCATCCCTAATCGAGTAGCGTCGACGTACGCTTCAAATCACGTCTTATTTATTTTAATTTTTTATCCAGTGCTTCATATGATTTAAAATTAACAACATAATTCTAGTTTTTATTTATTAGAGCAATCTTGTAATATACTTTATCTGGGCATTTCTGGGGCACAGATGGGCATTGTCTTTTCTTTCAAACCTTATTAAAATCAGAACGAAAACATGGCCAGATGAGATGCCAATCAACGTGTTTATGAGTAAATAAAATAATCATTCCGTTTTAAATCGTTCTAATTCCGTAGTCCATTTACGTCCGAGCAATGTGTAGCGTGTGTATATCGCGCGAACTACCAGATGCGCATTTTTATTAACAACCGACAAACGAGTAGAGAAAGCTTCGCAGTCTTCGTACTATAAAATTCCTATCTGGATGAACTTTAATTTTGAACAGGTCAATGCTGTTTAGACGTTTCGATTTAGAAATCCTATTAGAGGCAGTTGGTTGAGACAGCTCCATGCTGCGTTTTCTTTATTTTAAAATGGAAACTAAAATATATTTGGTGTTTTAGACGTCTGGCTTTTACAGTATTATTATGAATGCGTTTATTCAACTCTAGAATGTATAAGCAATTCCATGTTCACTGTTTATACTGAAGAAGTACTGAGAGTACTTAGCACCGGCATAATATTTATAAACTTAAAGTAAGTAGCAAAAGTTAACCCGTTTCTCTGATGAAAGAGAATTCTGGAACAGTGTATATAAATTGCTTAAACATTAGCATCTCAGCTAATGGAATGGAACTGTATTTTTGAATAGCACTTCAACGGGTTCGTACCCTTGAACACCATCTTTGAACGAGCTTAATGTTTCTAAGTGTTTATGTAAGTCCTTAAGCAAAAGTATATTTGGTTTCCCAATGTTTATTTGATACGAGTTCTAATTTTTTGTGTGATTGGAAGTGTGAAAGTGGCGCCTCAGTGACCGATAATTTGTATGGACATCGGTTGTCCTGTAATTGTATGGACACGCCATACGGAGGAGTAACGGGGTATGACGTGAGAAAAATAATGTGTGTGAGATATGTGTACGATAAGAGTAGGGGAACACTAAAGGAACCATAGATTTATTGTGTGAAAGATTATCCCCTTTATTCATAAACGGTGCTTAACCCTATGGGGCTCTCTCCATATATTGGACTCCATACATTTTGAATCTTCGCGGCTAAACTAAACGTTAGCAAATTGAGCAAAATTGTGTGTCAAATGCAAAGTGCCATAAAAATTTCAATAAATATTAGTATTAATATCCCAGTGTTTTATTTTTAATATACAAGCCAGGATCTTCTGCCTTATAAAGGGTTAAAGTTAACTAGTGATTAGCGACTGTGTAACTATACATTTTTGACGTTTGAACGTCAGTTAACTAATCATCGTTTATAAATAAAACCTGATAAAACCCGATATGTCTAGAAAAAGTATGCAAAATGAACAGTGGCGGACTAACCGGGGGGCGGAAGGGGCGGCCCGCCCCGGGCCTCCGGTCTTGGGGGGCCCCCAAATGCCTCCGCGTTCCCCTGATCAAATCCTAAACAAGACTTTAAAAATGTGCTTAGTACCTACATAATTTCATCAAGATATACTTCTTGACCATTTGCATCTCGGTTGCATCATGCGAGAGGAGTTTTTCGAAACTTAAACTAGTTAAAAATATTTTCGATGTACAGACGCCAGCAAATCAAGCTACTACAATCTGTCAGATTTCTTTAATAGATTTTCAACTTTATCGCTAAAGCATAATGTTCAAAGTTGATTGGGAAAATCTGACAGTTTCGGGTAGCTTGATGTGCTGGCGTCTGTACAATGGGTCAAGAGCGACTTGTTAACCTAGCCGTTTTTCTTTCAATAGAAAGAAAAAATTCCAAAAAAATCGATTTCATAGAAGTTATTGAGGAGTTCAGGAAATTGAAGGCACGAAAACACATATAACACGCTAAAAAAATAAAAAAAACTATCTTTGATTTATTTTATCTATTTTTTTTTTTGTCGATCGATTTGTATTTTATTTTCCTCATCCATATCCATTCCATATTGTAGGTAAGTATGTTTATTTAGCCTAATTAATTTAATTCGAATTTAAATTTCACTTGCCAGATTTTAACGAGATAAACATAAACACTTATTTATACATACAATTGTGAACTGAATAAAAAGCTTTTAAAACTAATTTTTTTTTAAAACTGGGGGGCCTCATACAGCTTTGCCGCCCCGGGCCTCATTCAGCTTTGCCGCCCCGGGCCTCTGACGGGCTTAGTCCGCCACTGAAAATGAAAACAGCTAGGAGGATAATGGAGTTCTAATTTTTTAAGTGCTGCACAAAATAGTAATGTTTTGACAACTAAAATACTAGTTTTTAAATTATATAAAGTGATGAATTAGCATAAAAAATATTATTAAAATCTCGGTTATGATTGTAAATGTTTGCTTGGTCAATCCCTAGCATCAGTGGGATGACACTGACAGCTCACCACGCAAGGTTTCACGGTGAGATTTTTACAGAATCGACATGCTGGTTGTTGTTATTATACTCGCTTGCACCACAAATCACTAAATGCGTTTAGGGCTAAACATATTTAAAGTATTATTCTGTCTGTCATCTCCAAACGATAAACAGGAACTGAACTATGTTTTAAATTCATTTAGCGTTAAACGTATTTAGTGGTTTGTGGTGCTGCGGGCCTTAATTTGTAATTCAGTAAATAATTATAGCCTTTATTTTTCAGGAAATGCTCCAACGGTCGTCTTTGGAGACGCAGAAGTTGGAGTTGCTATCGAAACTAAGTGAAGTGAGGCTGCGTGCGGCGGAGCGCGGCATACTGGAGCGCTCCCCGCCGCCGCCCGAGCCCGTCGCACCTCTGTCTGTAGCTAGGCCTGCGCCCCCCAGAGTATGTTATAAGCCTTATTACTTTATTAGAATTAGAATACTGACTAACTTTTAATTGTTTAAGACTAAGTCTGATTTTGTTTATTTTATATTATGTACAGTCAGCAAAAAATATAAGTAGACGAGAAATAAATGTCGATGTTCTACGCAAGGCTTTAGGTATTCGTTTTTAATTATTTAATTGTGTCGTTTAACTTTTTTTAGAGAAGCCCGTGGCTAAATAATAACAGCCGCACAGGTCGATCGATCAGGTTAAGCTGCTACATAAGCTACGCTTGCCGCGGTTGGTCTGTGGATGAGTGACCATCTTTACATACAGAGACCCCTCCGTGCCTCGGAAAGCACGTTAAGCCGTTGGTCCCGGCTGTCAGTCTTAGATCTTTGACAGTAATTACGGGTCGTCAGTAGCCCGAAAGTCTGACAACCAGTCTTACCTAGGGGTATCGCATTATCAAGTAACTGGGTTTTGGAGGTCAGATAGACAGTTGCTCCATGTAAAATACTGGTATTGAGCTGCATCCGGTTAGACTGGAAGCCGACCTCAACATAGTTGGGAAAAGGCTAGGCATATGATGATGATGAGTGTAACTTTTTTAACAAAACGCAATGCCAAAGCTCACAGTACAGTAATCTACTAGCACACGCACTGAACGTATTACCATGATTTAGAAAAAAAGGTTTTCGTATTTTTATTTTATGTGGTCGTACTTTTATAATCGTAGCAATGTGTATGACAGGCTCATCATACCATAATGTGAGCACCAGTCCTTAGACAGTCCGTGGTAATACTAAAATACATTCCTATCAAAATTAAAGATACAATATAAAATTTCCAGACACCGCCCGCCAACTACGGTCGTCAGATCGAGCGCAACACTCACATGTATTCATCCCTGCCGCGCTCGTCTGTGGTGACGTCAGAGGCGCGCGTCGCGTTCGGTAAACAGAACAACATGGTGGTGGCTCGCGGCCGCGGACACTCTGTGCCGAATCTAGGTCTCTGGCATAGCAACACTTCGCTAGCATGGACCCTGCCTTGTGCTAGGCCAAATCCTACCTTACATGCTGTAACATAGGCTCGAAACTGCTTTGTGCCATAACATAGGCCCAATCCCGTTACCTGTAATTTAGGCGTATTCCAGCCCTATGCAGTCATACCAGCTCACCTCACCAGCAGTGCGATTCTGTAACCATCTCACCGTGAAAACATA